>BCKW01000001.1:1492748-1535088 GCA_001600755.1 Ogataea methanolica
CTACCAGATGATCCGAAAGACGAGGTGTTACCGTATGAGTTGTCGTTTTTTCTTCCAGAGGAACCGTAAGTGTTATCATTGTCCCTACCAGATGACCCGAAAGAGCTTTCGTTTCTTCTGCTGGATGAGCCGTATGAATCCTCGTTGTCCTCTCTAGAAGAGCCAAAGGAGGATGACTTACCGCCATAAGTGTTGTTGTCATTGTCTCTACCCGATGAACCGAAAGATGATGAGTTACCACTGTTCGAGTTATCACTGTCTCTACCAGATGACCCGTAAGAAGTCTCATTTTCTCTACTGGATGAGCCGTACGAATTGTCATCGCCTTCTCTAGAAGAGTTTGAGTGCTTGTTGGAGTACGACTTGTAAGCCTCCGACCCTTTGGTTTGCAGGTCTTTTCTAAACTTTTCGTCGCTGAATTTCTCTTTAACTTGATCAAATAGGCCCATTGTGTGTTAATTGCTATGTATGCTGCTAAATGAAAAGATTTTATATCGATCACAGGATTAGAAAATAAAAATACCGAACCTGGGGATATAGCAGGTTATTTATATAGCAAGAACTATGCAGTTTTCCGGCTGCCATGAGAATTTCAAACTTAACTCAAACTTCCTACGAATTCCGTCTCTAAGTACAGGTCACTGTCTTCCACTGGCTGTTCTAGGCACATAGATTCATGGAAGATTGCAACCTTCTTACAACTGGAGTATACAAAGTTAGCAGCAATCAAAAATGAATTGATATAAGCCAGGGGCAGCAAATTGCCACAGAGAGACTTTTCCTAATCAGACTGCACATGAAACGCCGTCCGTCAAAGCAACAATAGTACATCTGCAAGTGAAGTAATTCAAGAATGTCGGAGAATCAACGCGCAGTTGCTCTCGAATCCCGGCTAAATTCCATACAAAACAGATTTCTTGGTTCAGGAGAAACAACTGATCTATACTGGATCAAATTGTACATGGTCACGAAATTTGTTGTTGCTCGGTTTATTCCAAGTCAACCAAAAAGAAGATTCATAAACAGAGACTGTATAAAATGAATATAAGGAAAACCAATTCAAGAAAGGGGAAATTGCCTGGCTAAACTCAAAATGATACTTGTTCCACTCAAGTTAGACAAGCAACACGACATGTCAATTATAATTTCAGCTGATCTTTCTCTGCTATAAACATGGGGTAAAAAATGCTTTTCCCAGCAGTGTATGTTGAGAAGTAGAGGAAGATTAGTTTAGACAATTATTCCAATAGTGAACTGCACACGGTAATAGCGGGTATTTATTATTCTTGAAAGATATGATATATATAGGTGCACTATGTCGAATTTCTATGTTGATTATGTTACACACTAATGGCTTGGTGATTAACAGGCCAAACGCTACCTATTCAATTGGACTACAATGAAGGCGCCGGAGTGCTAAAGATCAAATACTTATGGAACATGTAATACGAAACGAAAATAAAGTTATAGATCAGTAGTGTGCTCACCCCTGTACCTCCTTTGAACAAAGGGCGCCTGCTTCAGGAATGATCTAAATACTCGCAGTTACGTTCCAATGGCATTGTAATTTTATGCAAATCTATAGAAATCGACATATAGAGCTATAATACGTCTGCTCATTTAGAATATGAGAATTCGATCCTCGGATATCCTGTCGCAAACGCCACATCTATGACGTTATGAAAGCAAACAGTTTTAACATATCATTGGCACTACGTAGTTTTCATATGCCACTTTGTTCAACGGGCAATCCGTTTTACGTTTATTTATACTCCAGTTTGAAATCAATCGTGAACTTGTTCAACAATCTTTGGATATTTTGGTAAACTGGAAATCATCCTTGGATGGGGTCATATGTCGCTTGCACTTGACTTATGCCGATATCCATAAAGGCATCTTGGAACAGTGCATTTTTGATGGATCTTCAGTGTGATTTACGTTCAATGTGGTTAGAGCCTTAACCAGACTATAAAGAGAAGATTGTGGATTGATTAGTTCTGTGCATAGCAAATATATCAGCCCAGTGTTCCATTCATTAACTTAATTTGGTGGTTATATAAACTAAGTAGCTTTGTATGCTTCGTGTCAATAGTCTTATTCCGTGTCCAACTATATACATCTTAATGTAAACAGTCAACTAATAGCAACAGCTGTTACGGTTCTAACTTCTAGAAATTCAAACTAAACTTCAGCTTCCGTAAACAGATGAGCCTAAGCCAATCTACAAAGCCTAGACTTTTCTCAAGTTTCAACTGGACTTGAATCAAGGTACGTTAATTGCAACCATGCCCATCCCAATAGAACGTAACATGGAGCGCTGGTAAAGGGAATCCCTAAGGGCACCCCAGACTTCGCTACTCACAGGGAATGGTTAAGGACAGGGAAACCCTACCCCCACCATAGACTTTCCTAATGCCGCCACAGATACGTAATATTTTTGTACTACATAGTAAGTAAAACAATATCATGACATAATCACTCTTGCCCACCATATATTACCATTTACGCTAATTACTGGAACAGCTGCTTAACTTATTAGTACCACAGGTACATTCTATCTTCCACTACTATAGGAGCACTTCTTTCTTCTTGTAATCTAGTTCTTCATATGAATCTTTATCCTATAATTTAGCGACCAATGGAGCAACTCTTTGAGACCAGAAATAAGCCAATTACTTATATACAGCATTCTCTCTCTCATGGCTACTATTTGTATCGTAATGTATGGTGGGCAAAATTGATTATGTCATGATATCGTATAATTTACTATGTAATATAAGAATATTACGTAAATTTGTGGTGGAAGTAGGGAATCGATCAGGACAGACCGGTTTTTCCTAGGGACAGACCAGATGACATAATACTTACACAGCTACTATACCCGCGTGACATAATCAGTTCTAAATTTTCCTAATTCCTCTACCTGCACAAAAAACTACACCCTAATGACATAAGCAATTCTTCCACCTCTGTTACCACACATTACCGCAACAGTTAAATTACTTACTACTAGAGCAACTAAGTTCTACTCTCAACTACTATAGGGGTATCCCCTTGTAATCTGATTCTTTATCCTATCATGGTGCCACCCATGGAGCAAGCCTTTGGGAACAGAGATAAACTAGTTACTTCTGTACAACGCCAAACCCTGTCTCACAGAATCCACGCTCCGGATTACATAACAGGTTGTGCGTGTATGAGACTTTGAAATATTTTGATATTGATTATGTCATGAATATCTACCTTTTTATATGGCATTACGTAAATCTGGTCTGTCCCTAGGAAAAACCGGTCTGTCCTGATCGATTCCCGTGGAAGTAGCGAAGTCTGTTGCTTCCTTAGGCATTCTCTGAGGGTCCGGCCCATACGAATCTTTAGCCCCGAGTTTGCTGCGAACTTGATGGTCTTATCGACCAGCGGCGTTACACTCAGATCTTGCATCCTGCGTCGATCAGTCACTGTGCGAAAGAATAAATTACATAATCATGTTTCCTAATTGGGCAAATTATAAACATTGGAGTCCATTTATTATTTGCATACGCTCGATAGGGAAATATGTTATGGTAAGGTAAAATTCTGACCTTTGTCAAACTGTGTGAGTTCTTGGGGCACTGGAGCCTGAAACGAACTGAATGATACTCAATTTTTTCTTCTATTAGACCCTTTTACTTTTGCCTATTCTTTATTAAGGGAAAAAGATATCTATTGAAAGTTAGCATAAGTGATCATCCAGCTACAAAGTTGAACAAACACTGTTCAGGTTTCAAGAAGGACATTTGTAAGACAAAATAGACGCTTTAAATTAGAGAACATTCAACCATAATACAACACATTTCCAAATGAAGTCAACTTACAGTCCAACTAAGTCAGTAAACTATGCAACACCGAGACATAGAGCTGTATTTGGTACAACCAGCCCCAACCTTTTGACTCAACATAGAAGCACAATTTATGATAGCAAAAAAATAATCTCTCCAAACTTCAATGTTGTCTTATCAGACTGGTCTAAATCAAGTAGTTCAATATCATCAGGAAACAATAAATCAAAATTTAGCAATCATCACAGTGAGAATAATAACGGTAACGGGATAAATTATAGTAATGGATCGCCTAAGAGGTTACGTCGTACGAATACGGCCGAACTGTTGGATAGATTCATTCCATCTAGACATACAACCTCAGGAAAACTAACATTAGAAGACACCATACCATTACCGAGTGCATTACCGTATGACCACATCGCTTCACAAACATCAAAAATATACCAAGACACTGTCGCCGAAGCTTGTGGTTTAGAAGTTGGTGAAAGAATTTTGCAATTTCAACCCATTCCACCTCAATCCAAAAAATTATCGAAGCTAAAATCAAATCAATTTAAGTCGAAGCCTGCAATATCAACAGCAGCTGCTCAGGCGAGAATTAAAAAACTGCCAACATGCCCTGATAAAGTTTTAGATGCACCAGGATTGTTGGACGATTTCTACTTGAATTTACTCTCATGGTCCTCTGAAAACATCCTTGCAATTGCTCTAGAGAACTGTGTTTACTATTGGAATGCTACAACTGGTGCAGTGGATCTTGCTGCTGAATGTCAGTCTATGGTTACTTCAATCAAATGGTCTGACAACGGTTATTATCTATCTATTGGTTTAGATGATGGTTCTATTGAAATCTGGGATGTCGAGACAAATAGTAGGTTAAGAACAATGGCGGGGCACGATTCAAGGGTTGGTGCACAATCCTGGAATGAACATCTATTAACCTCAGGTTCAAGGACAGGACAAATGTTCAACCATGATGTCAGAATATCACAGCACGTTATAGGTCAGCTGAATAATCATACAGCCGAAGTTTGTGGTATTGAATGGAGATCGGACGGACTACAAATGGCTTCCGGTGGTAATGATAACATTGTTAATATCTGGGACGCCCGATCGAGTATTCCTCAATTCACTAAAACGGCACACACGGCCGCAGTTAAGGCGATTTCATGGTGTCCAACGCAAATGTCACTATTGGCAACAGGTGGTGGCTCTTCTTGTAGAAAAATTCATTTCTGGAATACAGCAACAGGTGCCAGGGTCAATACAATCGAAACAGAATCCCAGGTCTCTTCATTAACTTGGGGATTCTCTCATGGCATTGGTAAAGAAATTGCCGCTACGCATGGTTTCCCTCATAACGATATTAGTATTTATAGTTATCCTTCGTTGCAAAAAACAGGCGTTGTCACAGGTGCCCACGAATCAAGAGTTTTACACAGTAGTTTATCACCAGATGGAACAACGTTGGCAACTGTAGCTGCTGATGAAAATCTCAAGTTTTGGAAAATATTCGATCTCGTTGCGGATGATATCAAACAAGAAGGATTGAGTTCAGCTGATAAGGGAATGGGTAAAGTTATGACCATTCGTTGAAAATTTTGCTCTGTTTATTCAGCACCAATCTAATTTCTAAACCGATATCCGCTACGCTTTTTTGCCTAGATTTTGCCACTCATTATAGCATTGGTATTTCTCTTGCGCTTAAGAGCCAATAGTGATTCTTTTGAGCTTCACAATATCTGCAACAGATTATATTTAGTCATCCCTTTGTTTTTTTATTCAGCGTCATTTACATTTGCTTGTTTTTCAAGTGTTGAGTTTTAGATCTCCCTCTTCTTCTAACTCCATTTTTTCCCCTTCTGCTGTTTTTGTTTTTCATACCCCATCATATTTTCACCCGCCGTTATCCTCCGCAGAGTTTTACGTTTTTACGTTCTACTTTCTTTATATTTCTCCATCTCTGAATACCTTTTTTATTTTAATGTCTTCTTCACAGCTTTTCTCTCATCTTTACTCGTGTATGGTTTGTTTTTTAATGTACATTAACAGTCTTTCTTAAACTTCACAATGTTATAAAAATACTTACTTCCTAAAACTCCAGAATCAAAACATTACTTAAATCAACAGCTTCTTTCGAAGTCCAAGGAAATGATAGGTAAATTGAATCAAAGTTACTGAAAACGACTTGAATGCACTTTTAGGCCCCTTAATTGTTCCTGATTGGTATAAAATTCATTATGGCCAGGAGAATTCCAACAACAAGAATTCTGTCACAAGATAGAACAATACTTTTTCTTGTTCTCCGCCTCGGCACCAGCTGGTTTGAATTTTCGCTGTACTGGAATTTCGCTTTTGACTTGGACCACCAAGTTTTGTCTAGCTAGGCTGTGGAGTCGTTCGGGGGAAGAAAATGATCCACTTTCCCTTTTAGTCAGCTTGTGCCGAAAGACCGCCTTGACAAGGGTAGGTCACAACAGTGATGTAATTTGTTTATTGCTCAGAGATTCGAATTGAGTGACATATTGTTCGCATACTCAAAGCATTAAATGAGGGGATGTGCTGGACCTCTTTAGTTTCCAATAGATAGATATATGCATCATTTAATCTAAAGCTTTTCACCTCTTGAAATCCTTTTATAATGCTCTCTTGAGAGCTATCTGCTCAGATGATCTGAAGTATCTTTTCTATATCAAATCCCAGCCGCTCAATCACCCGCGGTTAGACAAATCATGGCCCTACTGACTTCCCAATCCGTTAACCGCCACCTTCAAAACTTGAACTTCACCTGAAGTTCCCAGATAGACATGCCGTTGACAGGGTATATATTAATCACAGGTCCCTAAAGTTGATTTCAAACAAGCAAAGGAGATATAAGCTTGATGTATATTTTTATTCCTTTAGCCAAGTAACTTAATTATTTACTTATTTGATTAATCTGTTTAGATACCCACAATAAAGGGATATAACTCCATACTTCAAGTTTACATTTCTTAATCGCAGATTGGAAAAGAGCGATAACAAAAATCAAATTACCTGTCACCAGTATTTATTACTCACTTCTTCCATATATATATTTGTCTTATTGAAGCAACAGCGAAAGAGTACACATAATGTCGAAGAGCCATAATATAGAAATATTGACTTACGCAGACGTGAAAAAAGCTGGCAGAACATTATATGAATCATTTGATGATGATGACGTTCATAGATACGTTTCACGTCATCTCGAACACGATCCGGTTCACAAAAAGAAGTGCGATTTACTGTTATACGAGGCTTATATTCACTCCCATATGCAAAAAGGTATAGTTGTGGGCATCAAAGGTGAAGGCCATGAAACAAGTGATACATTTGAAACTGTTTCATGCTGGACTCACCCAGAATCAGGATCTATGGATAACTATTTGACGTTGATCAGGTCCGGCTTTGCAAAACTAGCTTGGATGACGGGAGCTGAAGGCCGTGAAAGAGTGTTTGGTACTTTAATGAAGGTTTTACATGATGGGTACGATGACATTATTAAAACAGACCCCAATAATGATAACATATGGACATTAGTTTACTTAGGTTCAACTCCAAAGGCTAGAGGTAAAGGGAATGTGAGGGCTATAATAGAATATATGTTCGCAAATCATATCGATCCTGATAATGCTTCAACATACTTAGAAAGTTCATCTCTCCGTAACGTGCCAATATACGAAAGATTTGGTTTCAGGGCTGTTAGTGATATCTGGTTAGGCGATCCAAATGATCCAGTTGATAAAGCTAGAATGGATGTGATGATTAGAGGCCCTCGTGGATCCACCTGGAGTGAATTGGAATCCACTAGAAAGAGACGTGGATACGTTATACCTGAGTGTTCTACTCTTAAATAATAAAATCTAGTAGCAAATTTCTTTATGCCTTAGCTAACTAATTCATTCTCTATCATTCGACTATAAATCTTACATATCAAATCGTTGTATCTATTTATTTAGGCGGTTTGGATTTATTTTCATACTCTTCATAAACATTATATTGAAGCCATCAGTGTAACTACTATCTACAAGATTATTTGAATGCTGTAGTATGCCTAGACCTCATTTACACCTGTGCACCTGGTCCATAAATTATTTGTGGACACGACCCCCTACGATCCTATTGATGGACCGAAATAGGAGAGAGCCAAATCGATATAAGCTCCCAAACATCATTTCAAGTAATCGTTCAAACAGAATATCCACCAATTACTGCTATACAAGCCATTATACAAATATTCTGAACTAAAATTACAGTTGATTCAACATCCAAATTTATAAACTCTTTTTTTTTACTCGTTGTTGAAAGGAACGTTCGCTACACCACAAAAACTATGTACAATCGTCAGCCCTTCGGCAACAACGACCCAACCCTCTTACAGGGTCAAATGAATCAACAAAGATCATTCTCGATGAATCAACCATTACAGCAACAGCCCCAACCTTCAAATGCTTCACTGCTAGCACAGCAACTACAACAATCACAATCACAATCACAAGTGACAACTCCTTCCCAACAAGCCGCCCGTTTGAACTCCTCTCAAACAAGTCATGCTAGCAACACATCATCCTCAACTTCGGCCCCAACACATATCAGTATGCCTACTACCCCAAGTTTGCAGCCAGCGGTAACCAATACTGCTGCAGCAGCAGCTACAACAAGTACCACCTTAGTATCCACCGGTAACAAAGCTTTAAATGACGAAAAGGTGTATTCATGGATTAATGAACTAGTGTATGGGCCAAATAAAGAGCAAGCGTTGCTAGAGTTGGGTAAGAAGAGAGAGTTATATGACGATTTAGCATTAGTTCTATGGAATTCATTTGGTGTGATGACTAGCTTGTTAGAAGAAATCGTTACCGTCTATCCATTACTTTCCCCACCAAACCTAAATACCCCAAGCTCGAATAGAGTCTGTAATGCATTAGCTTTGCTACAATGTGTAGCTTCTCACCCCGATACTAGGACTCCATTTTTAAATGCACAAATTCCACTATTTTTATATCCTTTCTTAAATACAAACTCCAAACAAAGACCATTTGAATACTTGAGATTAACATCATTGGGTGTTATTGGAGCTTTGGTTAAAAACGATACACCTGAAGTTATACAGTTTTTATTAACCACTGAAATCATCCCACTATGTTTAAAGATCATGGAATCAAGTTCAGAATTAAGCAAAACTGTTGCCATTTTTATAGTTCAAAAGATTCTAATTGATGATAATGGATTATCTTACATTTGTCAAACATTCGATAGATTTGATGCGGTCTCTAATGTTTTGAAGTTAATGATTGATCAGTTGGTTACTAACCCAACTGGAAGATTACTCAAGCATGTCATCAGATGTTACTTAAGATTAGCCGATAACCCAGATGCTAGTGTTGCATTGAAGGATAGGTTACCAGAAGCATTGAAAGATAATACGTTTAGTGATATATTGAGAGACGATGCAGCTACTAAATCCTGCTTGACGCAGCTATTGAGCAGCATCCAGCAATAGCCATATACTCTGTAACATTTATATATACTTTATAATTTAATTCATAATGAATGTATTTCTGACTTCTCACGTTCATTTATCAGCCAGTAAAACTAAGGTTTACTACAAATATCCTGTCACAGAGTACATCACCCTGTTTGGTGCGAATTTTTATGCCCGCGATTCTAATCTGGCAGAACTCAATCAAGTTGTTTGTATGTAGATCGGATTCGATTAGTACCAAGCACTATTGAATTGGGCTTCGTGTATATTGACAATTGATCATCATGCCAGTGATGTAGTCTTGTCGAGCCAATTGACATTTATATCTATCTTCCATAAGCAGACAGCATTTTATAAAACCTCAATATACATTCAATTGACATCAATATCTTTCTGGAATCATTGATCTCCATATTGCACTTTAATCCATCCCAAATTGAATTAAACACACGTAACTGAACAACACCACAACCCTAGAGTTATATTGAGATCAAACAACAAAAATGTCAACTCATTCATATAAGAAGTTTGAAGATGCCGATTCTGGCTCTTTACCGGATAAGATGACTGTCTATCAAGAATGCCTCCAGGCTTTCAATGCTAGTCCTGTTCAAGCTAAAAAATGTCGTTTACTACTTGCCAGGCTATTGAGATTGCTGTATGCTGGTGAAACTTTCCCAAGAGTTGAAGCAACCAATTTGTTCTTTTCAATTTCTAAGCTATTTCACCACAATGATACTTCATTACGTCAATTGGTTTATCTTGCCACGAAAGAGCTATGTTCCATTTCAGATGATATTTTAATGGCAACTGCTTCAATTATGAAGGATATCCAGAATAACGAAGTCATTTATAAGCCGAACGCTGTCAGAACTTTAGCTAGAGTCTTGGATGGAACCACCATTCATGCTGCTGAAAGAGCCATGAGAAACTGTGTTGTCGACAAAAACCCTAACGTTTCATCAGCTGCGCTAGTTTCATCATACCACTTATTACCTGTCGCCAAAGATGTTGTCAAGAGATGGACTAACGAAACTCAAGAGGCTATTACTTCAAACAAGTCTTTCCCACAAAGTCAATATGCTACACATGAGCATTATGGCAACAACAAATTGATGACAACTACGTACACTTACCAATATCATGCTTTAGGATTATTGTACCATTTGAGAAATCATGATAAAATGGCTTTGATGAAGATGATTCAGCAATTTGGCGATCAATCGCCATTAAGAAGCTCTTTGGCTACTGTTCAACTGATTCGATACGTCGGTAAATTAATTGAAGAAGATTCAAACTTGACTCAAGCTTTATGGTCATTCTTCCCTGGCTGGTTGAAGAATAAATCGGATATGGTTGAATTAGAAGCTGCTAAGACCATTTTATTGCTACCTAAATTTACAGGCGAACAGCAAATGCTGGCTATCAATACTTTACAGGTATTATTGTCAGTTCCAAGAACAGTTACTAGATTTGCAGCTGTCAGAATCTTAAACAAAATTGCCATGAAGAACCCAGAAAAGATCATGGTGTGTAACATTGAATTAGAGGGGCTGATTAACGATTCAAACAGATCTATTTCGACTTATGCTATTACCACTTTATTAAAGACTGGTAACTCTGAGAATGTTGATAGATTAGTTAAGACTATCTCTGGTTTCATGGATGATATTTCTGACGAATTCAAGATCATTGTTGTTGATGCCATTAGAACGCTATCCTTAAAATTCCCAGAAAAGAACAAATCAATGTTGAATTTCTTAAACGATGTCTTGAGAGACGAAGGTGGGTTTGGATTCAAAAACTCTATTATTGAGGCTATTTTTGATATCATCAAATTCATCCCAAGTTCAAGAGAACTAGCTTTGGAAATGCTGTGCGAATTTATTGAAGATTGTGAATACACTGAATTGGCCGTTAGAGTATTGCATTTGTTAGGTGACGAAGGTCCAAAGACTTGTAATCCAACTTTGTATATTAGACATATTTACAATAGAGTTGTTTTGGAAAATTCAATTGTTAGATCATCTGCTGTCATTGCGCTATCCAAGTTTGCATTAATTGGTGATGAATCAATTACCAAGAGTATCAAGGTCTTATTAGAAAGATGCTTACAAGATGTCGACGATGAAGTTAGAGATAGAGCTGCATTATCCTTGAAATTATTATCAACTAAGGATGTTGAACAAGCCAAGAACTTTATTACTCCAACTTTCAAATACTCATTACCTGTATTGGAACAACAATTGGCCCTTTATGTCAACAACTCTGATAAATCATCATTTGCACATGCCTTTGATATTAAAGCTATTCCAACAATGACTGAAGAAGAAGCTAAAGCTGCCGAATACAAGGAAAAAACCACTATTTACGACGAATCTCCAAAGGCCACCGATGCCGTTGAAGAAGAAGAAGATAAGGTTAGTGAGGCCACTAGACATGCCATTTTACAACAACAATATTCACAAGAATTTTCAGCCATTCCAGAAATTGCCGAATACGGTACATTATTACATTCATCGACTGCTACTGAATTAACTGAAAAGGAGACTGAGTTTGTTGTTACTGCCATCAAACACATTTTCGCAACCCATATTGTAATTCAATATAACATTGAAAACACTTTAACTGAAATTCAATTGGAAGATGTTTCAGTTGTTTCACAATCCGATCTTGAAGAATATGCTGAAGAATTCTTGATGCCAATCGACGTTCTAAAACCACAATCAAAGGGTTCGATTTACGTTTCGTTCACGAAACCAGACGTCATTACCACTGCATCGTTTACAAACACTTTATCATATACTTCCAAAGATATCGATCCATCTACTGGTGAACCTGCTGAAGATGACGAGGGATTCCCTGATGAATATCAAATCGAAGATCTATCTATTACTCCTGGCGACTTCGTCGTTCCGTCATTTACAGGTAATTTCACGCATGCTTGGGATGAATTGGATAATGAGTCTGTTGCTGTCTACAACTTGGGTGACTCTCCAAGTGGCGGATTACAAGAAATTGTTGACAGACTAGTCAAGTCGCTGTCAATGATGGCTATTGAGTCCACTGATATTGCTACATCCAATTCAAGCCATGTGTTAAAACTTTTCGGTAAGAGTATTAACGGTGATAAGATTGCTTCTATAATAAGATTAGCTGCTAGTTCGAAGGGTGTTATGATAAAGAACCAAGTTAGATCCACGGATGCTGAGTTGTCTGAGTTAGTTGCTAACCACATCGAATAACTTCAGTGCTTTATGTATTCTTTTTATTTTTGTTGATTTTTTGTTCTTTTGTTTCTCTCTTATCCTCCTTCTTCCTTTTATAATTGAATAACTCGGTTTTTGTTGTTATTATATTTCATTTGTGTTTCTGCTGTTTTAATTATTATAAAAATAAAGATTAAGACCATAAAAAATTATTCTCTACGCTAAAAAGATTCATACATATTTCGTTTGAACGGCCAACGAAGTGAAAAATATCATGTACGACTGTCTTGAATGTTGAAAACAGCACCAAATGTAATTAAATCGATAAAATTTCATATATTTTTTAGTAAATAATCGAAAGAGACATAAGTATGTATATATATACAAGAGAGAATAAGATAAATCACAGGGGTCTATTAAAAAAAGCCACAACAAAAAGATGGGAGAAATGTGATCTTTTCGGCTGTTAATCATCAACAGTTTGAAAAACAGCAAAGTCTAGTACTTCTATACGTTCACGAGGGAAAATTCGAGTCTCTAAAAGCCGGTGACAATGATGACGATGAATAAGAAGTGGGTTATTTGGAACTTAGGTTTCAAAACCGAAACCCTTCATGCACGTCTTGTAAGATGCGATAATGTCTTTACATTTGTCGGAATCTGTGCCGTTCAATAATAAACATTCATCTCTAGATTGTTTCTCTGGAATACAAACGCAACAAGGCTTTGGCTTGGAAGCTTTTTAAAAAGAAGAAATTAAAAATTGTTAGTATGCTCATTAAATCAAATGATATTGTAGATTCAAGACCTGAGGACGGATAACACTAGGTGATGTGACGTATGCCTTTGTCTTGTCAAAGATTTATTCTTGCTGCTCAGGATGAAGTATACATACGCTGTTCTTTAGCTGGTTCTGACATTTTATTGATAATGATATTATGTTATCTATACTGGGATTATGATATAGGGGTATATGGGTCTTTTAAAGAAGAATACAAGTTGTAGATGTTAGTAAGCATTCTCTTATGAACGAATAAAATAAATGCTCAATTGGTGGAAAAGTCGGAATTTGAACCTGGGGAGTGAAAACAGTCACGTGATATAATCCAGCCACACAAATTAGACTCCAGCCACATAAATGTGCACGTGGCTGATGGTTCTAAGAAGGTTTCAGCCTTGGAGTTGTAAATTTGTTTGTTCTTTTATGTACCTGAATCTGGTACTGTTATTGATCCCGAAGGAAAAACTGCAAAGCAATAAAGCACTATTTTTACATATAGGTTATTCATATCATATATAGATAGATCTTTTAGACTAAAAATAAAAGTATAAATACAATAGAATTGCACAGCAAGATTTTCCAAGATTTCTTGATCAGTTGAACAAAGACAGAAGACATTCTTCCTCTTGGACACTAAGTAACAGAACACACACCATATTTGATTATAAAGCAAATGCAACACCCGCCTCAAAGTATTAGTTCAGAGGACAATTGTGAACTACTTGGCCCCTTTGCACTAATAGTACAGGGCTTAATGGGTCTGCTTGCTCTTTCTTCATTAGTTTGGAAAAGATCAAAAGAATATCCTAACAGACGACCATGGAAAGTCTGGCTGTTTGACGTTTCTAAACAAGTTCTTGGGGCATTAGGTATTCATATGCTGAATGTTTTCATGAGCATACTTGGTGGCAGTGCTGACGATTGGTCTCATAACTACGAGCCAATGAAAGATAGATTGTCTATTTATAATACTATTCAAGACAGTGAATTTAATGTTACCATCGGCTATTACTCATTTGAAGATAAACACAGAACATCGGCCTATTATTTTGCTAATAATGGTTTACCACCAAATGCTAGACCGAAAAATCCCCCTTCTGGTGGCGACACGTTTGATAACCCTTGCGATTATTATTTCTTAAACATATTGTTCGATACTACAGTGGGGATTCCCATCTTATGGGGTCTCTTGTTTGTGATTTTCTTTTTAGCAAGAAAATCAGGTATTGAAGGGATTGAAAGTGGGGATTACGGACAACCTCCAAGATATAGTTATTATTTCAAACAATTGGGCCTTTATTTTGTTGGATTACTATCAATGAAATTAATCATTTATATCTTGTTAATAGTTTGCCCGTTTTTAGTTAAGATTGCAGATTTTTTGTTAAAGTGGTCAGATGATTATCCTAATTTACAAGTTGGATTAGTTGTTTTGGTTTTCCCATTAATAATGAACACTTTCCAATATTACGTTATTGATAATATTATTCAAAGTCCTGAATATAACGTTGCTAATAAGAAGCTAAAGAAATTGGATGAAGAAACTACACACGGAATTCATCATAATCATCATAATCAATCGGATGCAAGTTCAGATGCTGGACACGATGATTTGGATAGCGAAAATGGAGTCGGAAGGTCTGAGTCTGATTCAATTGTTGGTATGTTAGGCCAACATCAACATCTAAGTGGACATCAAAAATAGGCTTTTCCTGTTTCGATTTGCGTAGTATTATCATATATATATATATGTACCATTTATGAGTTTGACGACAGAAAATTAATATGTATATATATATCTATTTATAGATATAATTGATGAGTCTCAGGTAAAACCAGGGATATGATCAAGGATCAGACGTGCTTTTGAATGTAGTTAGTACCTGCATTTATAAAGAGATGAGAAAAAGATTAGAAACACGGCTGTGCAAGATATTAATTGTTTGTTGTTTTATTTGACCTGACATTATCAACACGTTCCGTCTTTCAGACTTTATCTATAAGAGTCATTCATCTATTCATTCTTCTCTCGTTTCTTTACTTGTTTATCTTCCAAGTTTCATTAGAACATCCAGATTCACATCATCAGGCTTTTCTCTATCTCTTCAATAAGTAAACCGTTTCAGAATAACCCAACTTATCAAGATGAGTGCTTACGACAACGAGAAGTATATTGATGATATAGAAAACGATCTACCAGAGCCTGTCATATCAGCTTCACGTTCTAGATACAAACCAAAAACTAGAAAACTGCAACTGTTTATTTTCATAATTGGTTTATACTTCACGTCGACTTTCTTTACTTTTGAATCGTTTGCGTACATTCAAGGAACTTCAAATGCCTCCAATGTTGCCGCCACCGCCAATGCCGCCTTCAAATCAACCAAAAAAAACATCATCATGTTGGTCACTGATGGTACTGGGCCTTCCTCGATAAATATGGCCCGTTATTTTAAGCAACATAGAGATGAATTAGATATCGATGACGTTTTAACATTAGACAACTATTTTATTGGATCTTCAAGAACAAGGTCGAATTCTTCATTAATTACTGATTCTGCAGCAGGTGCCACTGTTTTTTCCTGCGGTTTGAAAACTTATAATGGTGCTATTGCAGTTGATCCATTGAAGAATCCATGTGGTACCATACTGGAAGCTTTGAAATTGAAAGGTTACAAGACTGGTTTGGTTGTCACAACTTCGTTGACTGATGCAACACCTGCTGCTTTTAATTCTCATGCCGACTATAGATATATGCAAAGTTTAATCGCTGGTCAACAGCTAGGTTTGGATACTTCTTTAGGACTAGTCACTGACTTAATGATTGGTGGTGGTCGTTGTTATTATTTACCTGGTTCTGATGCCGAAGGTTGTAGAGATGACGAAGTTAATCTGGTCGATAGGGCTAAAGATTTAGGCTTTACCGTTGCTTTAAACAAAGAGGAGTTTGATCAATTAGAATTAGGTAAGAATGCAACTTTACCATTGTTATCATTATTGGCATACTACAATATTCCATACGATCTGGATAGAGATGAGAAAGTTCACCCAAGTTTAGAAGAAGAAACATTAACTGCGTTGAATGTTCTATCTGAGGCTACTAAAGATTCTGAGGAAGGATTCTTTTTAATGATCGAAGGCTCAAGAATTGATCATGCCGGTCATCAGAATGATCCTGCAGCTCAAGTTAGAGAAGTTTTAGCATTTGATAAGGCATTCAAAAGAGTTATTGAATTTGCTGATTCCACTGATGTTGAAACTTATATTATTAGTACGTCTGACCATGAAACTGGTGGATTGGCAGTTGGTAGACAAATCACTGAATCATATCCTGAATATTTATGGAAGCCGGATGTTCTATTAAATGCAACTAAGTCTGGTGAATACGTTTCACGTAAGATTGAGTTATTCAAGTCTGAATTAGATAAATCGGAGCAGGATGAATTTGAAACTAATGAATCCAAACTGTATCAATTTATTAAAACTGAGATTCTGGAACAAGATTTAGGAATTGTTGATTATACTGACAAAGATATCGCTGATGTTATTAATTCCTTAGATAAAGCCCAAGATATTCTAAATGATATGGTTTCGAAACGTGCTGAAATTGGTTGGTCGACACATGGCCATACAGCCGTCGATGTGAATATTTATGGACACTCAAATACTGAATATGGATTGAAAATGATTCGCAAATATTTAGGTGGTAACCATGAAAACACCGATATTGGTAAGTTTTGGGAATTCATTACCGATTCTGATTTGGGATATGTTACTGATTTATTGAAGGGAACTAAACATAACCCATCAGTTGCAGAAATTGAAGATGAGGTTCATGTGTTTGAAGTTGAACACGGATTCATTGATCATTCCAAGGAAGATCCGGAGGTTTTGAATTAGTTGGATGTTTTTTGTACTTTCTTATACACTGCTGGACTACATAGTTAGCCAAACCATACATAAGTCATAAACTATAAATTAGAAGCTATATAAGCAGGGGATTATCTGTCGTAAAAACTGTAATATGCCAGTATGGTGAGACGGGAGCAGCCGAAATTAGTAAGACAGATTTATGCTCTGCTCCTATCCACACTCTGTTCACGATTATTCATTCATTCATGCGCGTCATTGAAAGTAAATTGGATGTTGGTGATTCCGCGCGGGAAGAAGCTGAACTGGCTGGGGGAAAATTGAGTTTCTTCCCACGAAGGCTTTTGCTTACTCTCCCCGGTGGATGGGAGAGAAGGCACAGGGAGCAGCCAGGGCAGAAAAGAGACGGAGCTGTGCAAAAATGCCAGAATCCAATTTCTCTGACTGATTGATTGATTGATTGGCACACCCACCCACTCTCTAACTAATTTGATCTTGTTTCAGTCAACGTAGCGTATTAAATAAAACAAACACAGTGAACCAAACAAAAGGTAAAAAGTCACTCCAAAAAAAAGGGTCCATTGACGTTAATCCATCTTCTAATCTATTCGTATACATTACATACCAACATACTTCCATACACTACCCATATTCAACTTCACTTTCATCTTCAACGGCTGGCATCATCTGGTTTCCTTTGTTTAACATTCTCTCTTCCCTTCTCACATATATATATAGTGCTGCACCAAATAACACAGCCACGCAAACTGTGCACACTTACATATACAAGTATACCTTTCAATTATAGATTACACATAAATAAATAGCATCTGATTGATTGTATAAATATAATTTGAACCTCAGCCATCGATCCTTCAATTTCAGTCGTTTGTAATCAAACATCAACTTCTCTATTAAGGAGATTTATTGCATTCGAAAAAAATAAGACAAGAACAAAACGCAATCGAGTGTCCTCCCCTTCCCTCCATATCACCACCCCTAGAGGAATTTATATATCTACTCATCAAAGAGTTTTGTTTTTCGTTATACACTGAATCCTAATCACATCAATAATGCCACTCTTTAGACGTACATCAGAACACAAACCAAAATCGGACCACCATCAACATCAGAATTCAGCGTCTCCCAAAATACAGCCTCAGATAATGGTGGGACCTGATGATTCTGATTATTCTTTATACCAAGCCGTTTCGAATACCTCAAACACAGATTTATCTTCAAATGTTCAGTCAAGGAGTAGAACTTCTTCGGTGGGTCAAAAGTTCAAGAGTTTTTTCACACCACATTCAAGTTCTACTAATTTACAACAAGATGCTGTGGACGCTAGTTTAGCCGCTCAACGTGGAATTCTACAACAACCACAACCTCAACCGTTTCTAGCTCATTCAACTTCTCAAACACATTTGGCTTCATCAACTGCCCAAGCTGGCCGCAGAAGATCCCAAACTCAAAATGATGGTTTCTCGACAACACCTTCAGCTACTGAAAAATCTCACCATTTAAGCATTCATATTCCTTCATCTTCCAGTAAACCTTCGAGTAAACCTTCAACAAGAGTGACTTTGAAACAACCAGCTTCAGCTTCATCACCATCAACTCCAATTTCATCTTCTCCTGCAACAAAAGAAAAGACGGGTGCTGTTTCTTTACAGAACGACAGTAGTAGTGGGAGCAGCCAAATACCCGCTGCCGGTATCCCTTCACCTCCTACACTGTATGCAAAATCTCCAAATTTTGAACCATTATCATCTTCGCATTCTTCTAATTCACCAATAAATTCCCCCAACTTACAGGGCCAACAAGCAGAAAAACAGATGATTTCCAATGTCGAACTTGCTGAATCTTTAAACAAATTGAGGATTATGCCGTCTGTTGTTGAGAATGATTTAGATGAAGTGCTGGAAAATTCAGAAATACTCGGAAATACGATCCCATACACCCCAAGTGATAAAGATATACAAAGATACCAAGCTATTCATCTACCACACATGTACCCTACAGCCTCCAATTCTTCAACATTACAGCCGCTTTCGCCTACATCAACAGCATCTCCGACTATCCCTCAGAGTTCTTTGCCTTTAGGTGATACTTCAACTATTGGTTCGTCAGGCTCTGGACAACAGCAAAGTAAAAAATCTGGGGGCGCTTCTAGTAGTAATTCTAAAGGGCTAAATAGGTCCAGTTCAATTTCATCATCTTCAAATCTGTCAGTCAATCCATCCTCTTCAACTACACAATTACATCGTGGTAGATCTGGTAAATTAATGTCCAAGTTCTTAGGTGGATCAGGCGATAAGTTACAACAATCGCATCCACAGCAACAATTACCATCTCAAGCAGAAGATTCTGTTTCCCCTCCAATGTCAAGATCAACATCTACGGGCTCTCGCCAAAGATCAAGTTCGATTTCGGTGGCTAATATGGACTCTTACCAACATACAAGCTCATTCTATTCGGCATTGAAGCATACACAATCAACAAACGTTGCATCATCATCAACACAGGTGAACTCAAATGCTACTCATAAAGAACATTTATTGAAGTTGAAAAACGGTAGATTAAAGATGGCACCTGATGGATCGTCACATGAGCATGATTACTTAAAGTATAGAACTCAACCAATAAAATCAACAAAAGGTTGGTTTTCATGGGCCAAAAAGAAGGATGATGAGGATGACTCTCATACCACTATTGAACAGTCGATCAGTTTATTGCCAGATAGTTACAGCCAACAGTTAATGGAGCTGAAAAGTGATCCTAAGAATTATCGTTGGAATTATGACGATTCTGATGAAGATAACGGATCTGACGGTGAAGATGAAGATTCTGATGAAGATGAAGACGATAATGATTTTGATGACGATGCTGATGATGAACTGATAGAACCAATAATCGGGAAAGATCAATTAAATCTGATTAATGTAATGATGGATAAAATTGAGCATCCTGAGAAATTCAAGGAGAGATTAGAAAAAGGCTCCAAGAAAATGAAATTAACCGCTAAATATGGTCATATTGAAGGTGTTGTTGGCAAAGGTTCCTACGGTACAGTTAGTATTTCTGTGAGGACGGATCCAACTGACAAAAAACGCAAGTCTTTGTTTGCCATTAAACAGTTGAAACAGAAGCCTTCCGAAACTTTACATCATTTTGGGAATAGAGTCACTTCTGAATTTATGATTTCATCATGCTTAACCCATCAAGCTATCATTAACGTTTACGATTTAATGGTTGACCCAGTAACTCTAACATATTCACAGGTAATGGAATTTATTCCGTGCGGCGACTTATTTTCATTGATATCCGTTACTAGTGGATTAGAAGTTATTGAATGCGATTGTTTCTTCAAACAGACGTTAAACGCAATTACTTACTTGCATTCCGTTGGCATTTCGCATAATGACTTGAAAGTTGAAAATTTGTTGTTAACTAGAAAAGGTCAATTGAAAATCATTGATTTTGGTACATCAGCAGTTTTCAAAACTTCATGGGAGGACAAAGTTCAGTATTCTAAAGGTGCATGTGGATCTGAACGTTATGTTTCACCTGAACAGTTCAGCAGTGAAAAGGAATACGATCCAAGATTGGCCGATATTTGGTCATTAGGTATCATTTACTTAGTTATGATGTACGGCAACTACGTTTGGGAATCTGCTAAAGAATCCGATGATAACTATGAACATTTCTTAGCCACTAGAGCAACGTACAATTACAAAGAAAAATCGTCGACCGCCCCAAAGCAATTTAAATTAATAAAAAAAGGTGCGTTCAATCACATTGAATCCATAAACCAAGGTTCGTTCCCAAACTCAAGGCGTTACGTTTTATACAATATCCTGAACCCTGATCCAAAATACCGAATGAGATCGTATCAGATTTGGCAATCGGATTGGATTAAATCAATCAACGTTTGTGATGCAGGTAGAGGTATGCTATCACATGAAGATTATATCGATATGGCATATTCATCATTCCAAGCTGCCCAGGCTGCAAACGCAAACGCAAACGGAGCTTCTTCGCCTCCTCAACAACCTGCCAGTGGTGATGAGGTAGCTGATGATACTCCGCATAGAGCAAGAAGTCCCTCAAGATCTGCTGGTAGAAGTCCTGTGAGGGCTAAAAGTCCTGCTGGATTGCTTTTGCACCGTCCTAGAAGCCCGGTAAGATAGCTCAAGCAGTGTAGTATGGCAGCGGTGCTTCTTATTTTTGAATTTTGTGATCCATTTTTTGCTTATATATTTATTATGTATATAAGTGTGAGATAATATTCTGATCGATATTTTTTCTTCCTTCAAGCAACTCTGTTTATTTTATTTACTTCCTTTTATTATTTAATTCTTTTATCTATTTTATTAATTTATCTTCATTACATTTAGACTAATTTTTGTCGTTGATTCAGGAATGAATCTTTTTCCTTATGAGAAGCAATTTTCTTCTCTTTATCAATATCAATGCAACCTTCTAATTCTCATCAATTTCCTAATGCAATTACATCATTCTACCAATAAGCTAATAATTAACAGTAAACGATATGAATTACTTCACGCCATTGTTGAGATTTTCATAAACGCCGGAAACTATACTAAATATCATTTTGCGGATCAAAATTATAGTGGGAGTTTAAGAATAAAACAAAATGATTATCGTCTTACTGAATTAGAATAAAAAAAACACACCTCACGAAATACCATGTGATTTATATATATTTTCTTCTTCTTTATAAAGAAAGGATAAATATAATAGTAAAATTAATTAACTATAAATTTTAAACTAGTAATAAAAAACATTTGGATGGAGATAGAAACATTAGTCATCTTTTTCTACAATTTAGGCAAAGAATTCTGGGAATTCTTTCATGTTGTTAGATAAGTTACCCTTCTTGGATAAGAACTTAACGTAGGCACCATCTTCCTTAACTTCGTTGTTTTGTCTCTTGGCAACGTAATCGGCTCTGTTTAATGAAGTGAAACCCCATTTCTTAGAGATAATGATTCTTTGTTGACCTGGGAACTTGTATCTAGCTCTTCTTAAAGCTTCGATGACAACTTCCTTGTTAGAATCCTTGGTTCTAACAGAGAATAAAACTTGACCAATGGCAACTCTGGCAGCTAAACCGTGTGGCTTACCCCAAGCACCTCTCATACCTTGTTGCAATCTATCGGCACCGGCACATGACAACATCTTGTTGATTCTTAAGACATGGTGAGGGTGGACTCTAATTCTCAAGTGGAAGGAATCTCTACCAGAAACCTTGGTAATGTACTTGTTACAACAAATACGACCGGCTTCTAAAGCTTCGGACGATAATTGTTCCAATTCGTTAGAGACTAAGTGGACACATAGAGGGAAATCATCGACGGAAGCCTTCTTTCTACCTAAATCAAAAATTCTAACCTTAGCATCTGGGACACCTCTGTTGTATCTGGACTTTGGGAAAGGTTTGTTCTTACAGTATCTGTAACATCTAGCTGGTCTTCTAGCCATTTTGAAAGATCTATATTAATAAATAAATTTATGTTAGTCTCTTGTCTCTGGGATACTCGATTGATAGAATGTCTGACAACTGAAGTTCTTGAATAGAGAATAATAAATAGGTTCAATGTACTACACTAGTATGCCCTTGCTTTATGTGGCTGTCTATGACTTAAAGTTAATAAGGATTGCAGTGCTTACTCTTCTTTTTTAAGTAATGAATGTAAATGATGCTTATAAACAATAATTTAGTCTTGTGTAAAAGAAATAGACAAAGAGTAAAGTATTTATACCATTGATCAATGTATTCCGAATTATTCTTATATAAAAGTGGCAAAAGAATAATGCCAAGTTGTAAAATTTCCCAGTGTGGGAGGTCAATAAGTTGTATTAATAATCAGGATCTGTGTTACATAGTCAGCGTTTAAACCTGACTGACATTTTGCTGTGTAAATGAATCAATACCTCTAATAAACTATTGAACGAGATGCTGTTTGAAGTTGTTGCTATTATTCAGAACGCTATGTCCTGTTTCTTTCGTAAAGCAGGGAGTCTCTTCATGTTATCAGGTACTATTTATTATCTATGTTATATATCCTTTGGATGAAACTATTCAGGATTGAATTTAGATATGGCTTATATATCAGTGTCAATATATGTGGATGCTTGTGAATTTAACTTACCTTTTGTTGAATACTAAAAACTGATGTAACTTCAAGAGAGCTTCTAAGTATATATACTGCGTATTATAGACCTAATGTAGTCAAATGTGGTTATAAAACACAAATATCCAGAACCTCTAGCTGACAATCCAAAGGCCAAAAGCCCAAAAGGCAGAAGCCCAAATTGGTCTCCTCTGCTTAGTAAAAGACAGAGAGAAAATACGCCTGTGAGTGCGCCACCCACCCGCCTGGAAAATTTTTAGAGACGATATAGAGATGACGAGGGGTATATAAGAGGTTCAAGGTGTAGGTGTGCTGTAAGTGCGAAAAGGTAGATTTAAGGAAGATATTTAGCCCTCTCTAAACGTCACGTGTAATCATTGCCTCAATCACGTGATTCAGGATTTTAAAGATCAACTTGGGATTCACGCCGCACATGCACCAGATTGGAAATCTGATTCTTTAGAAAGCAAATTTTTTTATTTTATTCATTTAGTTTAAACATGGGGTTCCCCTTTCCTGATCAGTAGTTAGATAACAGAATACAAATACACCGCATATTAATGGATACTAGATATTAAAGATGGGTAGATATTCAGTGTTAAGATACAAAACTAAAAGAAGAACTAGAGATTTAGATCTAATCCATAACGATCTATCAACCCCGGAATCCATTCAAGCTTTAAAGCACCAAGAACAAGATGAATTCAAAGCAGGTTTAGGCCAATACTACTGTATACATTGTTCGAAATATTTCCAAGATAATAAGGCATTAGCGGCACATCTGAAGTGCAAACCACATAGAAGAAGGGTTAAGGAATTGAGTGTGAAACCATACACGCAGTTAGAAGCTGATGCAGCATCAGGTACAAATTTAACGAGCTATATAAGTAAAGTTAACAATTATCGAGAAACTGAGCCTGTTAGATTAAATATGGAGAAAGAACTACTCAAGACACAGCTGTCTGAAAATGAGGAAAAGGATAAGATTAGAGATGCTATGCTGTTGCCTCCTGTTGAAGGTGAAGTTGAAGCTCAAGATGTGAATTCTCAAACTGAAACCTCCGTTGTTCAAGAGCCAACTGAGATGACTATTGAATGAGCAATTTGATTATATCTTAATGTTTGTTTTAATCTACGTTATTACAATGGGCATATCTTATGTATATTAGTTTTTCAATTAATTTTTATGAAAATCCTTTGTTAGTATTGTGTTTCAATGCTTCTATATAATTAATGATATTGGTTTTAGGTGCGAAAAATAATAGAAACGAAGGACGAAAGCGAGGTCATCAATAGTATCGTCGTTAAATGCTAAGGAAAATGTAGAAAAACGAAGTAAAATTATTTCAAAGGAGCAAAAGAAACAGCAGAGGGGTGGAGAAAAGGTTAGTTCAAGGTCTCAAATCCTTCACTTGATAGGGTAATTCACCCTTTATAACCACATGACCAGATGAAGGATTGTCATTATTCAAACGATGGCATTCCACATACAGATTATCTTCATTATGAGGATGAAATCCAGATTTGTTACAGTTGGTAACTATTGGTATTCCTGGCGGATCAGTCAACCTGAAAATTCCCAGCTTTTTCTCTAAATTTTCAGATGGTGAACAAACAATTGCGATTGCCTCGTTCAACATGATTTGATATGAGTTTTG
Organism: Ogataea methanolica; assembly: GCA_001600755.1. Lineage (NCBI taxonomy): Eukaryota > Fungi > Ascomycota > Pichiomycetes > Pichiales > Pichiaceae > Ogataea > Ogataea methanolica. Next base: position 1,517,752 of record BCKW01000001.1, read on the forward strand.
TGTATGTAAATCAATAGAAGATAGGAAGCATGTTTGTGTTGGATGGGTGTGGATCCAACCAAGAATGAATAAATCTAAATTATCAATGAATTCAAACAGCTTTTCCTCATTTTTCGTATTACATGTGTTCTGTGTTGAATCTTGATCAGGTATAACCAAATAAGTAATGAAAAATGCATTTCTACTCAATTTTCCACATAATATTCCACATGTTTCTAGCTTTTTATTGGTGTTTCTTTTAGCTATTTTCAAGAAATTATCTATTAAATCAGGCGAGACAAAAATTGTTCGAAGTGGTGAACCACCTTCGGTAAAATTAACAGTTTTATGCAAGGGGTCCTTTTTAGTTTTATTCTGTTTTGCTAATGACTGATTGTGATTGGGCAATTGTAAATGGTTATAATATGGGGCTGGCGGTGATAGCGTTGTGGTTTGAGGCTCCGGTAAAGATGGTAGTTTTGGAGCCTGTAGTTGACTCTTCATAGCATTTTGAGGGGAAGTTGAAAGACCATTGTTTTCGTACATGGTAAATTCTGGTAAGTTCGGATATGATGGTACGGTCGAAGGATGAGCAACCTCAAAACTGGATAAACTATTGCTGGATAAAGTTCTTAATTTCTTGGACAAATTCTCCTCGTCGAATTTATAATCTCTTTGCTGATGCTCTTGCTGTTGTTTTTTTAATAATTCATTTTTCTCCTGTTCCTGAGACTTCAATTTTAAGAATCTTACTTCTTGTAACTCAATCAATTGCTTCTTTCTATTTTCGGATTCAACATAATTCAAATAATTTTCTTTTAATACCTTCTTAATCTTTTCTGTCTCATTCATCAAATCAGGTAAAAAATGTTTCAACTCCAAGTATTCTTTATAAACTAGCCCATTTGCTGATTTAGGATTACGTTGATAATCCAATTTCAGTCTCTTCAAATCCGGATGCTTGTATACTCTATTAAGTATTAAATCCAGTAACCTGTTATACAATATAAATGCTTCATCAAACACGTTATCAGCAGCATACCACTGGCCGTGTTTCAGTATCCGTGTCGCCGTTCTGATCCAACTAGCTGCCGATATCGATGTTGAATATTCGTAAGAATTTGCCTTTTCGATTAAATCTTTTGGGTTAACAGGTGGGAGTAAGTACGCAGATGAACCACTGGATGAATTTGTGGAAAATGAACTGTTACGTCTGGGTATCATCTTTATGTACGTAGGTCCTTATGACTAAAAGAAAATCAAATTGGGGGAAAAGTGGCAATTCTGTTGAGCGTCTTGTGGATAATTCTTGAAGAGAGCCACGATAGAGCCGAAAATAAATCCAAAGAGAATCCGTATACGGGGATATAATTAAACAAAGCCAAATTCATAAGCTTTATATTTTTTATTACGATTTGACACAGCAAAAGGTTAAAGAAAGATGGTGGTACCCAACCCGGCCTCAACGGCAATCGCAACAACTTGTTTGGTTGTTTTCACTGATAAGTGATGATTAGGGGGTTACTTACACGCAAAACTATACTGACAGCGTCGATAGGGACAGTCGACGCAGAGCCGCACATTACCCCACAAAACAGAAGTATTATTATAACAAAATACAGAACAAGGGAAAACTAACTATAGCTATAAGTAAAAGAAAAATAGTAATAGTATCAATATAAGAGTAAGATAAATACAAGAAACACAAACAGACAGAACCCTAAACTTGACAGACAGAAAGGAGCAAAATCATACGAAATGAATAAAAAGAGAAGAAAACTAAACGGAAAATCTCTTCTTTAGGAGATAGAGTGATTGAAGTAAGACAACCACGTTCATGTATATATGCAACATTATTTTAAAACACAAGTAATTAATCAAGCAAGTAAACAATCAGATATAAAAACAAGAAACAACAAAAACGCAAGACCTACTAAATAGACTAAAAACAAACCACTATTTCTATATATATAAGTGGTGAAAAAGTATCTTTTATTCTCAAATTGTATTCTTTCGCAAAATCTTTGTTAATCATCAATACAAAAGTAAAAGATCACGAAAAAAAAGCAAGCAAGAAATAAAAAAAGCTTTAAAACGCAAGTAATCTAATGTAATGTACCATTTTCACAAATGACTGTTTGTAAAAAAATGAGTTCTAATTATTCTGTCCAGCCTAAACTTTCCAATTCTTTTCTCACTTGAGATTCAGTATTAATCTTCAAGATTTGAGTATCTTCCAAGAATTCACCGTTATCTTTCTTTGTCTTTAATTGTTCAATGGCTCTTAATTTCTTCAACAAGTTTCTAATTTTCTTTTCTTCAAATGAAACCACTCCACCACCTATAACTTTGCCAGTTTCTTGGGTCTCTGGTTGTGGAGAAGATGAATTTGAAACTGATGGTGAGGATTCGTTTTCATCATTTTTCTTATTTTGTCTCTTTTTTCTGTTCTTAGCGGCTGATTTAGATTCTGCTGCTTCGTTGACAACAGGTGTAGCACCAGGGATAGCCTTCTTAATTGGCACGGCACCTGGAATCGATCTAGCACTACCAAACTGTTGGGCAGCTTCTCTTTGTGCCAGAGTTCTAGTTGGTTGAGATGGAGCACCTCTGGCATGGGGTGGTCTATAAGCACCCGCAGGTTTGTTTTCAGTTGATGAAACCTTAGCTTTTTTAGCCATGAATTCAATAGCCGAAATATGAGGAGTACAACAGTCGTTCATACCTTTAATTGGCGGGAAATCGGACAATGGCTGGTTTTTCCAATCAACGCTGTACAATTCAGTAAATTCTTTAACGTAACATAATGTACCATCAACATACCATATCTTGGCACAGTTATCCACTCTTAATCTTGGAGATGTGGTTGCTGTTAAAATGTAACGCCCATCTGGTGACCATTTGCAAACGGATGTATTTGAAGCTTTAAAAGATGCAACTTTTTGGAATTTATTTTGTCTATCCAAGATGTCAACGTTACCTTGCAAATTACCAAAGCCTGCAACTAGAATATATTTAGCATGAGGGGAGAATAAGATTGTATTTCTTGAGTCTGGGGGTAAGGAGTGAATAGCATTACCTCTAGCATCAAAGAAAGTTGTTTGGGATGGCATGTAACCATATATAACGGCGAATTCACGAGACGTCGGAGACCAAGAAATATCATGAATCGGACCTTCTTTATCCAGGTGAATCTTTTGATCAAATGAACCAGAGATACCCAATAAGTATAGGGTGGATTCCCCATAGTATGACTTGTTAGTTGAATCAACATCAGTGGAAACCAACGCTAAAATAGAGGTACCCAAATCGTTCCACCTAAACTGACATGATTCGCCTTTAAAGAATTGTTTCTGGGAGGTTGGTTTTTTAACGTTTGGTAATGAATAAACTTGAATATATGATGGTTTACCACTTGATTCTGGAATGAATATGGCAATTGAAGGGTTCAAACCCGGAGACATTTGGAACGAATGGATCTTTCCATAATCCTTTGAGTTTAACGAATATAGTGGTTTTTTCATTTCCGCTGAATCTGTTCTATAGAAATCTAATTGATACTGATTCAACATTCTACACATAATAGATTCATCTGAGGTGAATTGAGCTCTCCATCCAGTTTGAGATTTGTTTAAATATGATTGCAGCAAATTAACAGTTTGATCTTCTAAATTGATTCTCCAGATATTAACGTTATCTTTCCAATTACCACTTTCGTCCTCCAATTTCATCGGTTTAGACCAAGTTGTTAAAAATTTGCCCTTTGGGGAGAAATGAAATTCAAAAACTTCAGAAACATCAATCTTTATTAGTGTAGAACCGGTATTTGAATCTGTTATATTCACATAGGTTGGTTGGGTGTATGCAAAAAGGCTACCATTTGGCGAATATGCAGAACATCTTGTTTCAGTTGTCGGTTTTTCAAAGTTTGGCAAAGCATTAAACACTGGCTGAGCTTCTATAAGATCAACCGTTCTTGGCTGACGACCTGATTGGAATATTTATTGTGTTAACTATCCATTAGCTTCTTCTGTCTAATCGCCAGTCTGGAGAAGGCAGTGGAAAAGAGTAATCTTTTAGAGCCCCCAAGTAGACAGAGAAGAAGAAGAACGAGGAACAAACAAACACAAAAGCTTATGTTAGTATACCTGAAACTTGGCTTGTAAAAAATGTGGTCTGGGATAATCAATGGTAACTAATGATGGCTTATTTGTGAAAAAAGACGGGAGATCAAACAAAGCAACCCATCAAAACGTGTTGAAAGTTGATTGAATAGAGCGATTGAATGAAATGTAACTCCAGCTGACACATATGGACTTTTTTTTCAAGTGAGAAAATAGGATAGACTTACAGAATATTTGAGGCACTTTTGACATTATTAGTGATTAAGAAGGATATATCTAACAGAAATTGGAAGATTAAAGTGATTTATAGAAAGGAAAAGGTTGATAAATTAGAGGTGAAAGTTACTAAAAAACTGGTGTAGAAACTGAAAATATAACATAGAAAATTGAATAGAAATCTTTTGCTCGACGATGAATCAATGCATTTCCTTCGAATAACAAAGCGCGAGCGTGCCCACTACTAATTTTTTTTTGGCCATAATGAAATGATTTGATTGTTCTACTGTTACTCTGAAATTTTCTACTTTCTTTGATCAATTGGTCTAAAAGTGAACAAACAATTGAGAGGATGAGCATAGATGTGACTTGTTTTCTGGTTTGGCCTACGTTGTAAACTTCGGGAATCCAATTAAGGGTTACTTAGGGGGTCTAGTATATATTTGGACATTGTGCTGGATCGCGTCCCTGTCCATCAGTCAGGCCCCAGGGCCCCTTTTGATATGTTATTTTATGGGACTTCTGTTACTTTACGGGTGAATTAATTATCAGACTGCAAAACTGAACAATCACAAAATTTGGCTGCTTGAAATAGACTTTTATTAAGTATTTCATAATGAAAGTAAAGGAAAAAACAACCTAAAGAAATACATTACGGAGATATAAACACGTAGATGGAATAAATAACGGAATCAATCAATCCAAAAACAGCTTTTTACAACTTATTTTTGAAATCAGATTCTAAATCATCATCTTCCGGACTTTATTCGTAAATCCAAGCGGTCATAGTTGGGGTGTATTCAACTAATTCTTCCTTTTTGAACCACAAAGCAATTTCCTTGTTAGCAGATTCGACAGAGTCAGAACCGTGGATAATGTTTCTACCCATGTCTAAGGCAAAGTCACCTCTGATGGTACCTGGGGCAGATTGTAATGGGTTAGTAGCACCTAATAAGACTCTACCTTGCTTGACAACGTCCTTACCTTCCCAAACGGTGGCTAAAACTGGACCGGACATCATGTATTGTAATAATGATGGGAAGAATGGCTTTGATTGTAAATCTTCGTAATGTTCTCTTAATAAAGATTCGTTAGCAACAGTTAACTTAATACCAACCAACTTGAAGCCCTTTGATTGAAATCTTCTTAAGATTTCTGGGAAGATACCTCTTTGGACACCATCTGGCTTAACGGCAATGAAAGTTCTTTCGTTGTTAGACATTTTTTGGAATAGGAATGATTTGGATATTATCTGCAGACAGAAGGGAAGGGAAAGTGATATATTACTTGGCCAAACAAGCAAACAAAAGAAAGAACAAGTGAGAGAGCATTTATACAAGATGCAAACTTGCCAGCTGAACAGACTGATCGATAATTTTCCTCGACAAAGAACAAAATGTCTTTGTTTAACAAATCGCTAACAAACTGTTAACTATGGGCGACGCGGTTTCTAATTGGCTGGCTGTGCGAGTGGGAAAATCCCCTTAATGAAGGGACACGTACCGTACCCCTTATATGGTAAGAATAATCGACCTGTAATTGTTTACTATTTAGAGTCGATTGACCCTATCACTGTGGGACGTCGCGGCGCGTAAAACATTTCTGCTGGTGTAAACAAACATACTATTATAATCAATAATAGTGTAGGAGTAAAACTAGTGATACTTGCAATCGGATAGCATATAACGTTCGACAGTTCTAGCAGCTAGAATATTTCTTTTCTTCTAATACCATTACAGCGTTCAACTGCGCTAAAACCACAAATGGCGGAAAAAGACAATAATTTCAAAGTGCAGTCGTCTACCAACTGGAACGAGTTTACGAACATACCTTTGTTATCAACCCCTGACAGACTTTCAAAACAGCAACAGGATCTTCAACAAGACCAATATGACTGGGACAACAACAATTTGAAGAATGAAAACTGCCACCAAAATCTAAAACGTTCTCCGTCTACTCCACTTACTCCATCCGTGGGAAGGCAAAATATAATCAAAAGAAGAGTAGACATAGTGAAAGGTGGCTTACTAGGTGTTGATGATCCTATTCTGGAAAGTTTGAACAAAACTCAAACTTCGGTGATTCAGATATCGGAAGCTACAAAGACAAATTTTTCTCATAATAATAATACAACAACAAATAATATATACAGAACTTCTGAAAATGAAGAGAGATATATGTTTGATGCTACACCTTCATCTAAACTTGCATCTCACGATTATCAACAGGAGCATTCGAAGAATATCCATGAGATATTCAATAATACGACAATCATCGTGCCTGGAAAAGCTAAACAATCAGACTCTGCTGTTTCACAAGAAGGTCAAAATAACGAAAGTTCGATAATAAATCAAACGTCATCATTGTCAAGCGGTGGGAATATTCAACATGACTTGATTCCAAGCTCTAAATCTAAAAATGAAATCATTTTGGAAGTTGATCTGGCTAAAAGAAGATGGATCAAAGATAAATTAATTGATAGAATGAAAGACACGATTGAATTTCTTGAGCTTGAAAGAGAATTTGAACAGGAACTGAAAGATTTATGAAACTGCTCCCTTCTCTTTAAAGGTTTGTAAGTTATTTGTGAGGTTTTTGTACAATATAATCAAATTTAGTTGTATTTTTATAGCCATGTTAATCAATCTTTTCTTTATTAATCTTGCGTTATATTAATTGTACTATTGCTTCTTTTTTTGCAAAAAGGTTATCTAAAGTTAAAAATCTCTTTGTTCAATTGAAATTTTAATACTGTTTGAATCTCTCGCTGCCGTAAATTTCCCACTTCAACATCTCTTGTCCTTTGTTATTGAGCCCATCCAAACCCATATTCTTCTGATTAACGTTTATTTTCCCATTCAGCAATAGCGCAAAACATGTCAACCATTCCAACACCTAAAGATAACGAGCATCATACAGAAATACCAATCGAGCAAATCCCATCACAAAAACTTTTACAAGAATTAATTTCCTCTCTCGATCCCAACGATCCATCATTAACAAATGAGTCTTTAAAGCAGTTTATTAGAGAACAAAAAGAAAATAATCCTTTCAATGGGAAATTGTCAATAATGGACAAGATCCCAACTTACGACTGGGAAAGAATAAGCTATGAGTTTGATATTATTTACGGAGAGTATACTGACGAAATGAAGGATGCAATTGAAGAATTTTATAAGCTTGATATGGTAGGTACTTCACTAAAAAATATACCCCGGCAAGATGGGTTTCGACAATCAAGATGCTACAATAGACCGTTTGTAATTACTAACGATACCGAATTATTCTTTTCTTGATGATTTTTTTACAGGAAAGATTAATGTGGCTCGAGGCAGCACATAAGATTGATGCTGATAGGTCAACACGTCGAATTAATGCTACTGAAACTTGGGTTCTAAATGCTGAAGGTTATTTGGAAACTTTAAGACAGGAACTATTATCATCTGTCAAAGTTATTAAAACGACGTTGAATAAGCTTGATGTTAGTAAACCTGCTGCCGATGTTGGTCCTACTGAAAATGTTATTTGATTTGCCCTTTTTCTGGATGATGTCTTTTTTTACGAGTTTCTTAGATTCTTCATTCAAAATTGTTTCTTGTGCTGTTACGTTTTTTCCTTCTACTTTGTAAATCTCGTCTGCTTTCTTTTATATATTGTTACTATTCAGCTTTTTAGGTTAATTGAGAAAACAAAGGAACGTAAATTTATCACTAATTTTTCTAGAATGTTACAACCGAGAGATGACCGCAAATTGAAGAAAAATTGGTGATTATATCTTTTATGAGTAAACTTATAATTGAATCAAGTATGAAGCACAACACACAATGACTCGTGATACTACTATACGAATGATCTTATACCTATTTACAAGCAAGGGAAACACTATGTTTCAGGAGCTGGGCATGGTCACGTGAGCGTCTTAGATAAGAAAACCGACCCTGTTGAGCTTCTCGTTTATTGACAGCTTAGTGCTGTGATGATATCCTCAAATCCATCAAAACACTTTTTCGTCAACTCTACCTTTTTTATAAGAATACTTAAGATAGGACTTATCTACCGCTTGAATAGTTGGGAAATATACTGACCAAAGCCTTACAGAACAATGGAGTCTAACTTGAAGATAATAGCTGACTTGGATACGGTTCACGATTATCTTAAAGGCGTTTTATGGACCATTTTTTTTACGAGATTGTTTGGATCCGTTAGACCTCATGATAACAATAGTTTTTTGGATATTCCATACCCTACAATTACGTTCCCAGAATTGGAAAACTTAATAGATTCCAAAATATCTGGCATCGTTGATGGATTAACAAATAATTCAAATAGGTCAAATAACAGCAATTACAATTATAACTATACTCCCTCAACACCAAACAGGAACAACAACAACAGCAATACACAGGAAACCTCAGACCAAGCAATAACAAGCCAAAATAAAGATACCACTGAGGATTTATTCTATAAATGTGTGATGGTGGTCAAGTTTTATGAAAAATCTGTAGTGATAAATAACGCAAATGCACAGTCGAACACCACCACCACCAGCACTTCAAATAAATTGTGGGGTGGCAATAGAACCGGAGGATCAAGGCCTGGATCAAGGCCACATTCAGCTTCATCGTCGTCGATATCGTTAGCACAAAATTTACAAACTCAAATGAGGAAATATGTTAATTGCTGGGAAAAATGGATATTGAATGTTCACATAATAAACAACAAGAATATGAAAATGTCACAATTGAATGACCCGAACAAACTTGACTTTTACAAAGACGATTTTGAGAATTGCCTGTTCAAAATAATTGAATTTGTGGATACGAATAAGAATCATATACCGCCAATACTATCAGTCGATAAATCGCCGTTCCCATTTAAGATTCTCTTTGCTTTGAACACGCACGATATTAAATCGTTAAACACAGGATTTAATAAATTTGAGATATCGGATTCCAACATAGATGAAACAAGTACAAGTACGAATTTCTATAACAGTAATGACTCTGACGACCAAAATGACAGCATGGAATATATAACAACTACAGAAGCAGGGGATGTGATAATGAGTACGCCTTCGAACGGTAACTCATATTCCGATGACCAAAACAGTAGACCTTTTAATTCAGGCGAGGAGATGATACGGAATGGATATAAGTTCATAAAAAAACTACTTGAATAGTAAAGCCAAGTCAAGAAATCACATATATATGTAACTAAATAGCCATCACATATTCAATTAATTGTATTTTTTTATGTACTTAAAACCCACCCATACATGTTTAATCAGAATCCCTTTTTTCTTATTTTGAATACCCCCAATAAAAGACAAAAGACAAATTATAAAGATGCTTTTCTCAGAATTTCTTCTCCAGAAACTAAAATACAATTGTCTTCATAAATCAGTGTACCATTATCTTTTATAAATCCCAAAGCATCAGTACAGTACTTGATTGTTTCGTCATCGTAAGATCCAGGTTGGAACCAAACACTTTTGATCAAGCTTTTGCTACTTTCAAGACTTTTCATAACTTGTAATGAAACAGAAGGGGGCGTTATAACTGATAAACAGACGCCATCACTAAACTTCTGTGATAACGAAGAATCTGACTTTAAATGATCGATAAAGGCACTTGCAGATGGGTATGTTTCAATTTGACAAATATTCAAAGATGTTGGATTGATTGGAATAACTTGTAATTTATGAGAAATGTACCATCGTAAAACTTTATTTCCAAACTTTTGAGAAGACTCAGAGGCTCCAATAACCAGGTAAGCTCGCCTGTTATAATTTTTAAAAAATTGGCTCATCGTAACTGTAGTTAGGTAGGCATTTAAGAAAAGAAACTCAGCAATCAATTAAGCAATCATCAGGATGGGTATGGATGTGTGATAGGTAAGCTAGCTATATACATAATCAAACCCCAGGAAATGGAAAGCCGCTCACACAAATACTGTGTCGATCTACGCGTCGATTATTACAACCTCGTTTTTGGAATACGCACTACAATCTAACAATATACTCGGTTCAGTAATAGAATACAATATAGGTACAATGTGGTTCGGAACTCAAGTTCCATTTATCAATTTAGCTTACAGGCTTAATATGTTGCACATTCCCTTAGTAACCACAGGCCTTCGACACAGAGCTGAGTTTATTCATTTGCTAAACCATGCCGAACAATAATGGCCAAGCTGAGCGATTGTTGAAAACCCTGTTACCAAATGAATCGCAACAGAAACAACTCAACATTGAGAAGCAAAACCAACGAGTGAACTCCAAGATAATTAGTGATGACCTCAAAGAAAAAAGGACAAAAGCTTGCACCAGATGTAGAAAATCAAAGATAAAATGTCAAAAACTGGGTGATGATCAAGTTTGCAAACGTTGCAAAGCCCATAATCTATCATGCGTTTACGAATATAAAATAGCCAGTTACAAGATAGTTAGCACTGATGATTCCAACATTTCACTTTCTAAACATTCGAACACAGAAAATCCTGATAATTCAACTTTTAATGTGGATAAATGGAATACTTTATCTAACCAAAGACCTACCGTGGCTCCACTTCCACCTTCCCCTCCCCCTCAACCTCAACCTGTACAGACCATTCCCAGTATTTCTAATAACAGCGGTCCGTCAATAATGGGCTTGTTGAACCCTATGGAAAATACGCAATCCTTAGCAAGAGTATCACATCCACAAACACAAAATACTTACTGCCATACTAAGCCAGTTACACGACCAGTTATACAGCCTAAAGTTCAACTTGGAAAATCAAAACATGCATCTTCAACTCCACCTCATTCCTCCACTGCGACACTCAACTCAAATACCGCAATACCTACTTCCCTGACTACAGTTGGAAAAAAATGGGAAAATTCAGTTGAAAGTAGATTACAAGATTTTGATTCTAAATTAGGATCCATCCTAAACTTATTACAGGAACAAAGTCAGCAAAAACCAAGACTTCCAAGCATAAACGCCCAAGGGAGCAATCCACCACAATTACCTTCTTTAGAAAGCCGCTATTATATTCCACGCCCACAAGTCACTGAAAGACAGTTTAGTGATCAATCAATATCCAGTAAAAGGTCCTATGAGCATGAATATAGTTATGCTTCTAAAAGACTGAAATCTTCCCCTGAAGAATCCGAAGAGTCCTCACCTCTTCTACCATCAGCTTCATCATCACCAAGCCCCCAAAATTCCTTAAGCATAACTGAAAATGGCATGAGCATCGACCAGGCTTTAACAAGAGAAGAAGCCAAGGAGTTATTCCAATATTTTGACTCTAACATATCGCCACAAATGTTTGGTTTTAATATATCTGCTTATTCGGTTGACGAAATTTGGGAGAATTGCCCATTACTTGTGGCCACGGTTTGTGCAATTGCATCCATTCACCATCCCCTATTGAGTCATTTGTTTAGAAACCTAGAGGCTCTAATTCATAGCTTAAGCCAGCAACTACTGTTCAAATTCCCTGCAAATGATGTCGAAGCTTTCAACACTATATTAGCGTTATGCTTTTGTGGGTTTTGGTTTCAAGAAAATCAAATGTTTACTGGATTGGCTTTACAATTAGCCAAGACTATGAATTTGAATAGGCCAATAACGAATAAGAAATCTGGTATATCGGAGAAAAATAGACTCAAATTATGGTATTTGTTATACATTTTAGACGGTCAACAATCCCTAGTGTTCAACAGACAACCGTTGATAGATTCAAATGACAGATCATTGAAAAGTAGCCGTCAACTTCTTTTACAAAGCTCTCCTGAAAATAAACTAGAAGATATAGACAAGAAAGAGAATGAGGCTACAAGTGAAGTTCCGATACTGCCGACGATATCAAAAGCTCAGACTTATTCTGATTTAAGATTAGTTTCTCAAGTTGAATATAACCAGGCTATTAGCAATGTCTTTAATGGCGACGCTTGGGATCTACTTTCTCCTGCTTCATTTGGGTTGCCGTTCAAAACAAACTTGGAATTGGATAAATGGATGGTTCAATGGACTGTTCTACTTTCACCATTTGGCAAGAATCCAATCTGGTCCTCTAAATCGACTTTAATCTATTACAATTTTGCCAAGATGCATATAAACTCAGCTGCTGTTAGAAAATTACATACTGATGGGACAACTTTACCGAGTTTAGATATTGCTGAGGTATTACGCGAGCAAAATGCAGTTGAGGAGGATATATATTTTGACAGCGCTGAGCACGAATCGCAAGATTCAGATGCAGATGATGATGAAGATGATGGTGATGATGACGACAATGGAATGGAGGCTGGTAATGAAATGTCTCCAGTTCAAAGCAGAAAAGTTTCCACAGAGTTGTCAATTTCGGCGGCGGAAACCGTCCTTAACGTTGTGCTGAATGATGCTGATATATTGGCTGCTTTGAAGTATGTTCCCATTCATATTCATATCATGCTCTATTACGCTGCGTTGTTGGTCTTGAATCCGCCATCATACTTGAACACAGATAAGGCAAAATCTTTTGATGATTCGCTAGCGTCCATCAGACTAGTGAAGAAACTACGTGCGATTGTGATGGCTAATGTTCCAATAGATAGAAACTTTTCAGGCAAGTTGATCGATGGAATAACAGGGATGCTGAATGAAAAAGTCCTCAGTTTAAAGAAAGAGATTGAACTTGGGGGAGGTGATTCTACAGCGCTGGATTATAGACTAGATGAGGCAATGAATAATGACGAAAGTTATGTCATTCAAACAAAGAAGAATCAGAAGATCGTTGCATGGCCCGGGTTCGATCATGGACACCCAAGTAAGAGCTGAATACCGATATTATATAACTATTATTTCTGTATTGGCCCTAATGTACTTTTATGTATGCTTAATGATGATAGCATAATCTTAGATTTATAGACTGAGTGCTAGTAGATTTGATGAGGAAGGATCGAAGAGGAGAATTTCTTGAATGGTGTGAGTGAGCGCCTATATCCGTATTTTTCCCCTTATGCCGCTTTAATATCTAATTTTGTTTCTAGCTTCTGGGTAGTAAGCATCCATTGCAACATCAGCAACTAATACATAATGGTGTTGACGACTCAAATCCCGTTAGGCAATGAGAAGTCAATAGAACTTACGAAACCAGACGTTGATTGGAATGACGTCACTCAGTCTGTTGTCAGAGTATGACATACCCCTTTTCTAAACAAAACAAACCTACTATAGAGCATTTTGTTGTAACTAACTTCTTTACTTAACATTATATTACAATTTAACAGGCTCCACAGATTTTAAGGAACAAGTTCACTTCTGCTGAAAAGATTACTGATCCAGAATTTGATAAAATTGTCGAAAACATCAAGGGATTAGACAAACAGTTCGACAATTTAGAATCCACTTTAAAGAAACATCGTGTTTCAATATGTGAGTTGCTGAAACATTGTGTTCGAATTGGATCCATCTTCAAAGACTTTGCTGATCCAACGTCGAATGGAAGTGAAGCTGTAACAAGGCAACAAATTAATATGTTTGATAGAACTTCTGTTTATCTCGATCAATACAAAAGTTTGCAACCTGGCATCGAAGAGGAACTTAAGATTTTTGAGGATAGAGTGAGTGGTCATTTAAAGAATGTCTCAAAATACATCAAGTATGCAAACAAAGCAATCAAAGAAAGACACTATTCAAACTTAGACTACCAAAAATATTCACAAGAGAGTAAAACTTTGAACAGTAAAACAGATTTGAGTTTGAAGGAACACAAAAGGAAATTTGAAGTTCTAAAAAAATTGGATGATGCAAGAGGTAAATACGAGTTGTTAAATGGTAAGTTGAAAATGGAGCTTCCAGTGTTTATGCTTATTATTTCGAAAATTATGGGCCAGATCTTCACAATGGTATATTATTCAACGTTTAATATCTTTACTAATCTGTCAAATGCATCTAAGCTGCTAACCAGCGAATTCACATTTGACTTGAAGGACCAGTTAGAAGATTCCGAATATCAAATATTGAGGGATGAATTTCATCAATTACAGGATCCAATAGTTGCTAGAATTGAAAATTTGGATGTAATCAATTTTCACCAAATTGCCTTGAATAAACTACAGCAAAGAGTACTACAAACAACAGTTCATACTCAAACATGTAAAGCGTTGTACGATTTTAAAGGTGTTGAACCAGGAGATTTGTCATTTAGTGCTGGGGATACTATTAAAATTGTTGACCGATCTGACCCCGGTTGGTGGAGAGGGACGAGCTTGAAGGATGGAAATACCGGTATTTTTCCTTATAATTATGTGCAATTAAACGAGTGAGAATCTATATACTGATCCGTAGCATAAACAAACAAAATTGAATAGTCAGTGATTCACCAACTGCCTTTGAATAAATAATAAACGCAGCTGAATGGCACACGTATTGACTGAAAACTGAATTATCTTTTGATTTGCCACCAGCTAGTAGTTGACAAGCTTGAAGGGTTTGGCCGAGTGCGTAAATGGTTATTATAGGTTTAACTTAACCTCTTAGAATCAGCAATAGGCGTACCTTCTGCTTACTTTGAATATTGATAAGGGAGTCAAAGGCTTCCCGGCAAAACGGTCAGTAAACATACCCAAGAGCTGCAATAGATGCTTGGTGTCTCCCTGATCTCATCAGACTATCGCATCCTCGGCCTGTCTTCGGGGGCCCCTGCATTCAGATCTCCAACTACAACGTGGCGTGCGGCGATAACAAGGTTGTCGGATCTGGTATGTTTTCAGCTAATTCGATTAGAATTACACGACTATTATAACGTTTTAGGTAAGCTACACAATTATACGGGAGCTCCTAAGGACACCCCAGACTTTCCTAGGGACACCCCAAATTACGTAATATTATCTTATTATATAACCAATTATATAATGTCATATACATAATCACTCTTGCCCACCATATATTATTACCATTTACATTAATTATTCATCACCAATGGCATTGCTGATGAATAGACACTCTATTCTGCAAACTCATATTGATAGAATTATATTATCGCTGATTAGGAAAGCAGATGTATAACCATTTCTAGTATCCTTACTCTTTAGTGGTATGAGATAGCTTTAGCTACCGTACAAGTAGTTCCGGCGTGGATGCCGCCTCAGGCTAAATAAAATAGTATCAGCTACATACATACTAAGTTGAGTTCAATAATTGGGACTTGGATAAGGTCTAATGACTAGTTGTGAGGAACGCAATGTAATAAAATACTCCATTAAAAAGTTTATATCAATTTGTTTACTTAAAGCTTGACCCCTTTTCTAGAAGAGCTGTGATTTTAACTTCTTCAGATATAATTTCGATATACAGATCTATTTAAATTATTTTCCCATCTGAATCTTTCGTGAAGAATTTTCACTGACTCCTTCAATTTCAATCCTAACCTATGCTAATAGTATGGTTTAACATAGTCAACGGGATTGTTTAACGCAATCTTGACTGACTATGACTTCATTATTGTTGTGGCTTACTTGATAAATACCACAAATTGTAGCCATATACAGAGAATCACAAGTCAAATGAAAGTGAGGTTCCGACGTATATAATATCAGGTTGTATTATATTTTACTTTCCAGATCAACTACATATATATAAATTTACGGAATAATAACTTGATTAATAAGGATGCCTACCCTCTATTTATATTAAGGGCACGTTTCAACTTTGGCAACAAAATTTTCCTTGAGTAATTCTATATGGTGGGCAAGATTGATTATGTATATGACATTATATAATTGGTTATATAATAAGATAATATTACGTAATTTGGGGTGTCCCTAGGAAAGTCTGGGGTGTCCTTAGGAGCTCCCGTAACAGAGGTGGAAGAATTGCTTATGTCATTAGGGTGTAGTTTTTTGTGCAGGTAGAGGAATTAGGAAAATTTAGAACTGATTATGTCACGCGGGTATAGTAGCTGGGAAACCCTACAGACAGAGCAGACTTTCCTACAGACAGAGCAGATGATATAATATATTATGTAATAACTAACTGACATAATCATTTATATAATATCATGACATAATCAAACTTGTCCACCACTCCTTTCGCCATGCTTTACCGCAAGAAACACGTCACTTTCTACTATAACTACTTTCCATTCTCTACTGCTATAAGAATGCCTCTTTCTTCTTGTAATATACTTGCTCATTTTACTTCAGTTCATATTTTCCTACGTATCCTATTTAGACTCTACAAGAGCGAATTGTATGGCCAATTTCTCCACATTTAGAGCACTTTGGTGGCGCTTTCTTTTTGATGGCCCTTTGGTCTGGTGGGTTCCTTTCATATAATCTATTTTGGTTTGCTTTTCTTGGTTGTGGTGGAGGAACTAGAGGTTCAAGTATTGGCAGATACTCTGATAACTCATTTCCAAGACCTATCCTCCAAAATTGATGGATATCGCTCAGTGGAATCGGCTGATTTTCGTTCAACAAGCTTGCGATTCGGTGAGCACATGGAAGGCCCATTGTCCTAGTGAATATATTGCTGCACTTGGATAAAGGGGCTTCGGCGGCAGCTCTCTTAGCTATTGRAGCTTGCTCTGAGATAATTTGAAGCGAATATCTCGAGGCTCTCTTAGTTATCTGAGAATACAGAAAGTGTGAGCTAAAATTCGGCCTTTTAATCTGATCATCTGCAAGGGCAGACGAAAGTGCATGATGCTGAGCTTCTAAGGCTTTGTTGATTCGCTCAAAAACAAAGAGGATATCACCTGTTGACGCCCCTATATACTGTTTTAGAATAGCATGAGACCCTTCCACTCGTGAGGTTGCCCAATTTCCAAGATGAAGATATTGGCCTATCCAAGCTCTAACAAACATTTCTTTATGGGTCAGCCAGGTCAATTTCACATATCGAAGAGCACCAGGAGCAATTTCGCTAAATGTAGTCTCAAACTTAGATAGCTGATCTTTATATTGAGCTGGAGTGTGTGAATAAACAAGAGCTCGCCAAGATTGAATAAAAGCTTCAAATTCCTTATTCGAAGAGAAATATTGCTT